>JAJLRJ010000008.1:2840000-2847500 GCA_024195265.1 Dendrophyllia cribrosa | reverse complement strand
TTTTTACATTATCAGATTCTAAATGAACTGTGAGTTGTTCATTATTGGTCATTTACAATATATTGCTTTGACTATTTTCGTGCCAGAATTATAGCAAATCCCATTATTACATGGAAAGTTTTCATAACTTAGTAATGAATCATGTTAACTTTGTAATTATTTTACAGATCAGCTGCAGCATGATGTCCTGTGAAGTGGTTGACATTAAAGAGTTGCCGCATACACCACAGAGTGGTAGCCCAAATGCTCTGTCTCTCCTGACCAACACATCTGTTAGCTGACAAAACAACATCACTGTGTTTTTATTTAATATACATTCCTTCTGTCTCCGTCCCAAGACGCTGTTCATATTCATACGCTATTTAATTTTTGAGTGGAAATGGACACATACAGCTAATGCAAACAAAGTGATGAAGATTTTTGTTATCGTTTAAAAACATGATTGAGATTAAGACTAGTGTTTTACTATATAAGTTAAAATGTGACTTAATATACAATGTTAATATATAAATATTATGGAGAAAATGTTGTGTTTTAAATATAATTTTGAGGTGGCTTCAAAAAGCATACTTTTTACAGTGAGATGAAATGTGAAATGTAGTTATGAGTGCTGAAAAGGGAAAAACCCTTACTAAACCGTCTGAGCTGCAAGTCGTAGAAAAAAGTAATATGGGGGTAACGGAAAATCAAAGAAAACAATTGTTGACAGTCAAGAATTCGAGTGATATATGGCTCTTACACCTACTTTTATCCATAAATACAAATCTTTTAATTTTTATTATGCTAATTTTTATTGATGTTTGTATTTTTTTTATTTTGTTAGTGAATAATACATAATAAAATTTGCTTTGCTAGTATTGTTCTTGATTTAATGTGATGTCAAATCAAACATTAATACTTTTACTGCACTAAAAGTGACCTTGTAAGAAACCAAATTAATGTAGACTGAGGATTCTCTTATTTCTAGCTCAAGTCAAGACTTTGTCACTCATAGATCTGCACATGCGTGATCGCTCAACTAAACTAAAAGAAAATGAAAAGACTGCTGGCAGTCTATGTTGTATGAAGAATATAATTGAAGGGCTCCCTGCAAGAACATCCTGAGTGCATTTTTGGAAAATTTTCACAGAAATCTTGTATTTTTTGCCTCCAAAGGGACTCACTTGCCAAAATTATGACTGGATCATGTAAATATGACTGAAAGGATTTAAACCAGGTCAACAAATCTTCTATCTTCGAACAGAATAATTTTTTATTTTGAAAAGATACATCAGGGACCGCGGAGCAAGGTGAAAAGTGGGAGGGCTGACAATTGAAAATAATTTTTTCATATTGAAAATCGAAAAAAAGTGGGGGCGGGGGCGCAAAAAAAACGGTGGGGCTGCGGCCCTACCAGCCCCTCCCCTCCGCGGTCCCTGTACATAGGGTGTCCTGGGAGCCATGGGGTGTCAGGGGCCCAAAACATTTTCTCAAAGACGTGGATTTTCTTCTCCATTTTGGAGCTGTTTTAAGTACCTTAACAATAATAAATCATTAATTTGACAAAACTGTCCTTTTAAAGACCTATACAATTTTAGTGAAAGTTACCAAAAACACACTCAGGATGTTCTTGCAGGGAGCCCTTCAATTACAGCATTAGACTACTGGATGGTGCACAAACATCTTCTGTTTCCTTCCTTTGGAGACAGTGTTACAGGTAGGCGCACATGCCAGTATCAGTGCTTGATGTCTTCTCCATGAGTTTTAGAGAAAAAAAACTGTTTTGCAGGCAAGCACATTATGCAACCTTTTTCGATGAAAAAAAAATTTTTTTACACTGCATTTTTTTTATTGACAATGTAATTAAGTATGAAGTACAATATTATTTTAAAACATTAAGACCACAAGACTAAGATACTATTTACACGATACATGAAAATTGTGGAGATGTTTTTCTTTTGCAAAATCCATCAAAAAAGAACAAAACAAGAGGAGAAAAATCAAATGCAAACCAATGAGAAACACTTGTCTTTTACTCCAGTAGAGTTAATTCGCAGGATATTTTTTAGTTTCTGAAAGGCATACATTTGTAACTTCAAAGCATACTTTTGAGTCCGAGTACAAATTACTGTTTGGAATAATGTACAAGTTCTATACTCTATAGAATATTCCTGAAATCAAGTTTCATTGATATCGTCGGAAACCCTCATGACTCGTCCCCAGTCATCAAAGTGTTGTGGTGAGGATATTGTTTATTTTCCTCTAAATCGTTTGTTTTCGGCTGTCGTCATTTGGTATTCATAACAAAAGACCTCATCACCAAGATTTTTACTGGGTATTTACTGGGTATGAATCTCATGTATTGCTTCTTCCTCTGGGGAATGCTAAACCACTGTAGCCACCAGTTTACTGGCACTTGGGTGGCAAAAACAACGAGACAAAAGACATAAGTCTGACTGTCTGTGCTGTGAAGAAAGTATAACTGCCAAGTCTCACGCCTTAGGCGTGAGTCTAACACCTACGAGTCCAAAACTCTGATCTCACGCCAATGAAGCAATTTCTCATGCCCGACTTACAGATTTGAGCTATCAGCTTCAACTGATCGCATGACCCAATTAAAAATACAGGCACCTTTTTGTAGGTTTTTATTGTTCTGAACCTTACGATTACAGCTGGATGTTACATGTATTAAAGGGACACTGTCACCTATTTTTAGTATCACTTTGAAAAGCCAAAAAACATTTGTTTCAATGGAAACCTTAATAATGGTCCAGTTTTGTTAACAAATACTGTATCAGTGCACAGAAACTAGTATTTGTTATCTTTGGCTGCATATGGCCAGGATGGAAATGGATTGTTCAAGTTCCTCCAAAGAGTCGTGGAAAAATCACAGAAAAACTTATTATGGTTTGTTCTTCCTTGAAGAAATCACTTGTCAGATATTATCTTCTTGGTGTTCTAAAAGCAATTTTATGTTTGAGCAAAGGTACTTTGTCATATATTTAGACCAAAACACAGCAAAATCTGCGTGACAATGCCCCTTTAAACAAAGGGCTAAGGTCCATGGAAACTTCAAATTTTTTGGAAAACTTTGGACAACTTCAGAATAGATCGGGTTGTCTTTGGATTTAATTGGGTTGCCTTCGGAAATCCTGGCACGAAAAAATTCTCAGGCCCATCACTCGAAAAAAGTTGGCAGGTATAAGAAACGCCTTTTATATCACACATACCAGTCACCCTGTGTTCGACCTTTGTTTAATGCACACAGTTGACCAATTTCGATATATTAAAATTCATACTTGGCTCCGAGGCTTGGGGGAATAAAACAAAAGAAATCACATTGAGGTTCGGCGTTGAATTATTCAATTCTTTTGTTTGATTCCCCCAAGCCTCGGAGCCAAGTATGAATTTTAATATATCGAAATTGGTCTATTACCGTTTGTTTTGTTTAATTTGTAATAAGTTCAAGTGGTACAGAACTTTGAATACTGAGAAGAAATAATGGAGTCTTACCTATTAAGCAAGATGTATATGTATAACAGTATTAAATTGGTGTTACTATGATATGTGCGAGAAAGGTTATAGCCAATTATTACTGACTGTAATTAGGCTGTAGCTTGTAAATAGACAAGCGCCAGGAGGCCGTGAAGAACTTTAATGATCACTGGCCATGACCGTTGGGTTGCGTGACAAATGTCTGAGGAATCTTCTCTTCTTCTGGAACACTTTTCGTTTTAAGTTCCGCGCTGTGTCGCTCCTTGCGTCGTCTCATTTGAACTTGTAGCTGCAGCTTATTGGTAAAAAACACCTTTTTCCAGCCGACTTCTTGGGCCAGGGCTCGCATTTCTTCTGTAATGGTATCGCAGTGAGTTATGAAAATCTTTTCCCACAAGTCGTCGCTGGAACACACTTTATGAAGCGATCTGCACACTGACCCAAGCCTTGCAATATCAACAAGATCAAGGAATGAAGCGATGCGAATGAGGATGTTTTTAGGCAAGCGAGCTAGCCAGTCTTTACATACAATGCCGTGCACAAGACGTAACGTGTTTTCACCAAATATTCGACTGATATCCGTTTGAATCTGGGTGTCTTCATCAAACTCTTCGCTTGGAACTTTACGTTGGCTTGGCGGGATGTAGCGCTGGTCTTTTCTAACCGAAATCCTCCATGTTCGTAAAATCACTTGACTCTCAGTGACTAGCAGCTGATGGAAGTCTTTGCTGGGCGATGGAGCTTGCCCCGTCTTTTCAAACAAAATCGTGCCCAAATTCATGTTATTCGACCGAAGCGAAAAGTCGAGAAAGTCAACAGTCAAACAGGAAATAAAGAGCTGGGAACTGGGTACCACAGCCGATGGCGTTTCCTTGGTTACAGAAGTAAGCCCTTTGCGGACCTGGCGGATGCATAACTGGCGTAGACTGCCAAAAAATACTCCAAAAAAATCCTAGAGTATATTTTGTCGCGTAAAATATGATGAACTGTCTTCGTTTCGCTTAAAAAACGGTTTCAGATTGCCAGAAAAGAACCACATCTCCCAATCGCAAGAAATATTAAACCTCCGAAAGCGCCATCGGAGAAGACCCTGAAGACGAGGTTGATCAAAAAAAAAAAAAAAAAAAAAAAAAAGAACATAAACCGCGGTGATAAACATATTGAACTTATTCATTTTTTATAAAACTTGACGTTTCGTATGCTACTACATACATTTTCAAAAGTGACCGTTACAGTGTTGAAAACTATACTTATAAAGTAGTGAAAAGGGACTGGGACCGAGATTAAGTACAAAACTTAACAGTTGATCTATAAAAAAACCCAGCTAATTAATAAAGCATCAGCTTCTCGCTACTGACGTTTGCATTAAAAGCTGGCTTCAGTTCTTGTATAAACAATGTTTCTTTGATTTTACAGTGGAAATCAGTTTTGCCCGACGCTAAGATATCAAAATGATCCCACTTCTTGATGTTATGTCCAGTGGTGTTGACATGGTCAGGAATGGCTGATGTGCGGTCATGCTTAGCGAGGGCCTTAAAATGCTCAGTTTAAATCAAATCTTTCTTCCCGTACAAGGACCGCTTGAATCGTTCTCAACAGTCTAAAGTTATTTGCAAAGCCAGTTGTTGGGATTGTGAAGAATTTTACATTGGTAAAACTAAACGACGGCTTCATGATAGAAAAACTGAGCATTTTAAAGGCCCATCCGCACTACCGTGAAACAACATCTAAACTAACACTAACGAACGAAGACATTTCACTTATAAAGTGAGTAAAATAAGCGCCCATTTCTTATTGAATTTATCCAATTTGCTATTTTTAATATGGATATATTTTTCTGTTTCATATTTTGTTTTCACCTTTAGCTTAAAGCCATTTATAGTAGGTAAAGTATGAGTCCTTCTGCAATCCCATATGTAAATTTTAGCAATCAATAGCAAGTAGTTAAGCAGGGGGTAACAAACGGAGGTTATAACACCTAACAGCACATCTTGCAAAGTGATACAAATGAATTCGTTTGTCAGTGAATGGAAATACGACTCAAATTCTTTCCAAAATCCCGTTGAATGCATGCAATAGAAGGAAAGATGGTTCAGTGTTTCTGGTTCAAGTTTACAGAAGGAGCATTTATCATCTGTCGCAAAACCTATTTTAAACAGTTTGGTATTAGTGTACACTATATTGTTAAGGACCTTATATTGAAAGGCTTTGACGTAGGTTTCTAGAGACACAGTATGGGGTAAAGAGAAGACCTGCTCCAGTTGGACTTCTGTTAAGTCGAATTCGCGTTTCAGGTATTGTGAGTGATTAGGGTATTGTGCTTTAGACCTTATAAACAAAGCGTAATAGTCTTTCGATTTCTTTTCCAGGATATCAAAAACCTTGTTATCTATCATCAAAATGGGGTGGACTGCTAAGGATCTCTGGTTGTCATTTTTCAAATGAGATGGTATTGAGTGCCGGAGTCCGGCCCACGTTAAGAAGTTTGTTTTGATCTTCTGTGAGATAATATGGAAGGAATCAATAATACTTAATTCAAATAATAGATCGTTTACATAGATAATATCAGACTCGAAAAATCGTTTGTAAAAGACAGGCATCTTGTTTATTCGAATTTCCTTGTTATTCCATAATATATACTTCCAATCGTCTCCGGTTGCAAATTCTTCTCGATATTCTGACCACCATTGTAGTAACTCAGAATAAAACTGAGAGGAGGTGGAGCAATCTTTGACATCGTAATTACAATGAAAAAGAAAAAGGCCTCCAAACCGCTGTAATAAGTGTAGTGGATACGTTTTCCATGCTCCGTTGTTTGTGCCAAAAATTCTTTTTAACCAGGCTAATCTTAAAGACTTAATCATACTTTCAAAGTCAATCATTCTTAAACCACCCTTCTCGTATTCATTTATTACAGACAGTCTTGTCACTTTATCAACGCCCTTCCATAAAAATTTAAATAACAACTGGTTTAGATCTTTGATGATTCCGTTGGGAGTTGGCAGTAATGAGCAAACATAAACAAATTTTGGGATAATCAAAGACTTGATTATTGTTACTTTCCCATATAAAGAGAGGCCTCTAGATGACCAAAGATTCATCAACTTTTTTATGCTGTCAAGTTTTTCTATAAAGTTTTTCTCGCGTAACAATTTTTGGTCATATGAGTAAAAAACCCCAAGGGTTTTTTACTCAATAAATAAATCTCACTCAATAAATTTCACTCCACATACGTGTGCTTCGGCGGTCGAAAGACTCGTAAAGAACGAGATATTTTGCTTTAAATTCGCCTATCCGGCTTTCCAGATGTGCTTGTGACCGACCTCGCGCCAACGGTCGTTACTCAACGACACGTATCTGGTTTCATCCTCAACTCTCATTGGTCCATTTGAACCAAGTCACGCGCTGACAACACGACCCTCCACCGGAGGGAAAGGTACATTTTGTCACGAATCAAGTGTCACACACTGAGAAATCAGCCAAAGCTTACATTTCTATGATGCAAATCAGATACGCCGACTGAAGAACAGCCCACAAAATACAAACACTTCTCGGATCGCTGGAGGTTTCGTTTTAAGCGGCATCGACCTTAAACTTTCGGTAAAAATAGCAGAAGGTTTACCGCGTCCCACAACGTGAAAATGCTTTCGATGCGAACTTTTGAAGCGGAGGAAACTGCCTCGGCGACTGGAGTTGCCTGGAGCTACATTACTAAGGGACGGACCATTAGATTTTTTTTTTTTGGGGGGGGGGCAAATACCAAAAAAAAATTCGAGCACGGCCTTGAACTGCAAAAAAAATATCGTGCAAAACAAAAACCCCAGGGAAAAAAATTCCTGCAAAGCTTTATATTTTTAGAACGATATTTTATATCCAGAAGCAGATGGTCAGAACACAAATAAATCACACTGACGTTGTAGAATGTTAGCGACTTATATGCACTTGGGGAGGATCAAATGTTCTATCTTTTCATTGGCTTGTTTAGTTTAGCCAATAACAATGGTTTATTTTTGACCCGACGTAAGT